>BSBK01001506.1:0-27500 GCA_027943335.1 Chamaecyparis obtusa
ACCCAGGACTTATGCTAGGACACCTGATCGTGGTAGGTGATCGAGAGACCAGGTACAAATTTATTTGTATTCGGTTATAATTTTAATTAATTAGTGTTTGAAAATTATGAATTATATATATATATATATATATATATATATATATATATATATATATATATATATATATATATATGTACAAATCATATAAAGTAAGCAATCTAACTTTGGTTTGAACTCATTTTTTATGCAGGATCAATCAGAGCCCAACACTCCTTCAAAGAGGCTACATTTTGATGATCCCCCTACAGCATAGGATGCAGTTTTAGTTTGTGGTCATTTAGAGATGACACTTGGCACATTTTGAGATGGCATATATGCCACATTGTACACCTTAAAACATTGATTTTGTAGACATTTGAAATGGCATGTGCCATATTTGTATATGGACATACTTTTGATACATTTGATACATATATAGAACATATTCATTTATATGTTATATTTGTGTCATCTTTTGTATATACATATTTATTATTCATGTTTATGGAATTGAATGGTGAAGTTATATCTTGACTATGATTATCATTATGATTTAAATTATATCTTGTTGAAGTTACATTTATTTTTCTTTACTCTGGAGTACCCTATTCATGGAGCTTATTATGTTTGAGGTTTAACTTCTTGTGGTGAACAAATTTGTCTTCAAAAGAAATGCTTACAAAATGACCCTTAAAGCCCAAACAAAAAGACTCAACCAACACCAACAGTTGGGTCACTTCACTATTGAGAAGCGTAAGCGCCCTTTGAATTATCTAGGTACAGCTCCCCGTGCAGGATTTACAATGAATCAACTAAACTATAAATGATAATGCTTTTAACCTAAAAGCAATAAAGGCTTACAAACATCTATTCATAAACATGAGATAGATGCAAAGGGACTAATTTATTGAAAAGAAAAGGACAGTAAATGCTACAAATTTCATTTGCCTAAACAATGCATTACAGAAAGAAACTAAGAGAGAAAGACGAATGGTTCTTTCCAATACATGAAAAACTATAGCATAAAGTCACAGATGATCGTGATGATGATCAGACATAACAGATATGCATTCAAAAGAAACCAATATCATTCAAAGATGAATATCAATTAGAAAGTGAGCATCTAAAATCAAAGTTTTAATATGCTGACATATCCTTCTTTAAACACAGCAAAACAACAAAGATTCTGATGTTCCTGTACATTAATCATTATCTTAAAATAAAATCCCTCTTTCCCTGCATTACAATAAAAATCTTAATCTATCCCTCCCCTGGCACAAAGTCTCTCGGGTCAAGCGGAATCCGGAACCCCCAAAATCTCCTCTACGAGCCTTACTTATTTTCCCCTTTCGGTTAGTTTCTTTCTTGTTATAATAACTAATTCTTGAGGACGTGTCTATCCACATCTTCTTTCTTGAATATATTAAAGTATCCCTTTGTGAGTGCCTTAGTAATATTTTGTTATGAAAGTCCATGTTACTTGGTGCTCTACATCTTTCAAAATGGATCTATTCCTATAGAATAGTGCCATCTAGATCTTATTGCAACACAAGTGTTAATGCCTCTGTGTTTTGATTGCATGCTTGGTGCTATAACTAGAGCGTGTCATTTCTGGCTCTCCACAAACATACCGCTTCATGCAAGTGACACCAAGAAATATTTTGTCGAAGCCATCATACATATGTATTTTGGGATTCAATTGTGAGCACGTCCTCCTCAATTTTCCTACCCTGTGAACTTGAAGCCAACATCTCTGAATCATGACTGATGTCAACACAAAGAACTGCATTATCATGCGTCATGAAGGCATCATCAGCTTGGTATTGAAAATCGCTCTTAAGTTTCCCACTAATATAGTCCCAGACCTCTATGAATCCAACAACCGAGCATGAAACAAGGTTCTATCCATCAAGGAAGATGTCGGGTCCTCCTTGACATTCGGTGTTGGGGCATTCTCAGGAAATGATAATGTCTTAATATTGAAATTGCGTTATAGATTATCATGTTCTTGAATGCCAATACTGTCGATGTGCAAAACCAATTCTCATTGTCATCGACCAGTCTAACCTGACAAAGCTTTGGAAACTTCATTTTTGGATACCTTTAACTAGTTCTACTACTCCTATCTACAATTCCATATGTCGTGCTCTGCTTGCGGGCATTCTGTTGAATAGTTTACATATATTGTCTATGCTTCCAAGTCACAATTTTTATGGGACTCGATAGTTAAAATTATAACCGACCCCAAGGATGATGGCATGTCCTTGGATAGACAGTGGCATTGATAGCCTCTCCAACCATTTCAGTCTACCTTCATAACCATACCAAATAGGACAATGTCTACTCAGAAAAATTTCTACTTGATCCACGAGCCCTGGAAGATCATTGCCCAATCGTGCTTAGTGCACCTTGGGGTCACTTGGGTCGAGCATGGTCGCGAGCGTTTCGGTGACTTTGTGGGCAGAACAGGGTTGTCATTGGCATTTACCCGGCCAACTAGAGCCGATGGAGCAGATAATTTGATGCCAGGTTAGACGGTTTGAAAGATACGCTGCTAAGCCACTTTCAACTTACCCTGACTGTAAGTTTTGGCATTGACTGAGATCACCTTTCCAAATGCAAATGAAGTCAAATCGCCCAAAGATGAGAGAGGTTATTGTAGACTTCAAAAACATGATCACGTAGCACCTAACAATTTGTTGATAGCTCTCACGAGGTCTGAAATACGAGCCCCAGAAGATCGCGGCCCAATCGTGCTTAGTGCACCTTGGGGTCACTTGGGTCGAGCATGGTCGCGAGCATTTCGGTGACTCTATGGGAAGAACGGGGTTGTCACTAGCGTTTACCCATCCAACTAGAGCCAATGGAGCAGACGATTCGATGCCAGGTCAGACGGTTTGAAAGATACGCTGCTGAGCCACTTTCAACTGACCCTGACTGCAAGTTTTGGCATCGACTGAGATTGCCTTGCCAAATGCAAATGAAGTCGAATCACCCAAAACTGAGAGAGGTTATTGTAGACCTCAAAAACATGATCCTATAACACCTAATAGTTTGTTGATACCTCTCATGAGGTCCAATATATGAGCCCCAGAAGATCACTGCCCAATCGTGCTTAGTGCATCTTGGGCTCACTTGGGTCGAGTGTGGCCGCAAGCGTTCCGGTGACTCTGTGGGAAGAATGGGGTTGTCATTAGCATTTACCTGGCCAACCAAAGCTGATGGAGTAGATGGTTCGATGCCAGGTCAGACGGTTTGAAAGATACGCTACTAAACCACTTTCAACTAACCCTCACTGCAAGTTTTGGCATCGACTAAGATCACCTTGCCAAATGCAAACGAAGTCGAATTGCCCAAAACTGAGAGAGGTTATTGTAGACCTCAAAAACATGATCTCATAGCACCTAACAGTTTTTTGATACCTCTCACGAGGTCCAAGATATGAGCCCCAGAAGATTGCTACCCAATCGTGCTTAGTGCACCTTGGGGTCACTTGGGTCTAGCGTGGTCGCGAGTGTTCCAGTGACTCTATAGGCAGAACGGGGTTGTCACTAGCATTTACCCAGCCAACCGGAGCTGATGGAGTAGACGGTTCGATGTCAGGTCAGACGGTTTGAAAAATACGCTGCTGAGCCACTTTCAACTGACCCTGACTGCAAGTTTTGGCATCTACTGAGATCGCCTTGCCAAATGCAAACGAAGTCAAATCGCCCAAAACTGAGAGAGATTATTGTAGACCTCAAAAACATGATCCCGTAGCACCTGACATTTTTTTGATAGCACTCACGAGGTCCTAATACCCCTTAAGACACACTTGAGCATTCCAATGTGTCTTAAGGGGTCATGGGGACTCTCTACGGGTCCTAACATGTGATAAGACGTATTAGGACCCCTTAAGACATACTTGAGCATTCCAATGTGTCAAAAGGGGTCCTGGGGACTCCTTAGGGGTCCTAAGGCATGATAAGGTGTATTAAGACCCCTAGGGAGTCCCCATAACCCCTTTTAACACATTGGAATGCTCAAGTGTGTCTTAAGGGGTCCTAATACCCCTTAAGACACACTTGAGTATTCCAATGTGTCTTAAGGGGTCGTGGGGACTTTGTAGATGTCCTAAGGTGTGATAATGCATACTAGGACCTCTAGGGAGTCCCCATGACCCCTTTTGACACATTGGAATACTCAAGTGTGCCCAAGTGTGTCTTAAGGGGTCCTACAGACCCTTAAGACACACTTGAGCATTCCAATGTGTCAAAAGGGGTCATGGGGACTCTCTAGGGGTCCTAGTATGCTTTATCATGTGTTAGGACCCCTAAAGAGTCCCCATGACCCCTTTTGACACATTGGAATGCTCAAGTGTGTCTTAAGGGGTATTAGGACCCCTTAAGACACACTTGAGTGTTCCAATGTGTCAAACGGGGTCATGAGGACTCCCTAGGGGTCCTAGTATGCCTTATCATGTGTTAAGACCCCTAGGGAGTCCCAATGACCCCTTTTGACACATTGGAATGCTCAAGTGTGTCTTAAGGGGTTTTGGGAGTCAAAAAGAGTCATTGGGACTCCTTAAGGGTCCTAGTATGCCTTATCACGCCTTAAGACCCCTAGGGAGTCCCCATGACCCCTTTTGACAAATTAGAACATTCAAGTGTGTCTTAAGATGTCCTAAGACCCCTTAAGACACACTTGAACATTAAAATGTATTGAAAGGGGTCATGGGGACTCCCTACGGGTCTTAGTAAGCCTTATCATGCGTTAGGACCCCTAGAGAGTCCCCATGACCCCTTTTGACACATTGGAACCTTGAAGTGTGTCCTAAGGGGTCTTATGACCCCTTAGGACACACTTGAGGGTTCCAATGTGTCAAAAGGGGTCATGGGGACTCTCTAGGGGTCCTAGTACACCTTATCACATGTTAAGACCCCTAGAGAGTCCCCATGACCACTTTTGATGCATTGGAATGCTCAAGTCTATTTTAAGGGGTCGTAGGACCCCTTAAGATAGACTTGAGCATTCCAATGCATCAAAAGGGGTCATGGGGACTCCCTAGGGGTCCTAGTACACCTTATCATGCCTTAGGACTCCTAGGGGTCATGGGGACTCCCTAGGGGTCCTAGTACGCCTTATCATGCTCAAGTGTGTCTTAAGGGGTCCTCTGACATGTCCTAATGCTTTCTAAAGAGTCATTGTTCCATCGAAGTTGCATTTGAAACCCTAATGACCCCTTAACGGGCCTGCTGACCCTGATTCGACATGTGGTGTCCTGAGACCACCCCATGGACCCCTTTCGAGTTCTACTAGGAAAAAGTCATCCAAATTTGGTACGTAGGTCCTTTGACATGTCCTAATGCATTGCAAAGGGTCTCTGTTTCATCAAAGTTGCATTTGGAATCCTAATGACCCCTTAACAGGCCTATTGATCCTGATTTGACATGTGGTGTCCTGAGAGCACCCCATGGACCCCTTTTGAGTTCTACTAGGCAAAAGTCTTGAAAATTTGGTACGTAGGTCCTCTAACATGTCCTAATGGGTTCCAAAGGGTCACTGTTCCATGGAAGTTTCATTTGGAACCCTAATGACTCCTTAACAGGCCTACTGACCTCGATTCGACATGTGGTGTCCTGAGAGCACCCCATGGACCCCTTTTAAGTTCTGCTAGGCAAAAGCTATCCAAATTTGGTACGTAGGTCCTCTGACATGTCCTAATGCATTGAAAAGGGTCCCCATTCCATCAAGTTGCATTTGGAACCCTAATAACCCCTTAATAGGCCTACCGACCCCGATTTGACATGTGGTCTCCCGAGAGCACCCCATGGACCCCTTTCGAGTTCTACTAGGAAAAAGTCATCTGAATCATGGAATTAGGTCCTTTGATATTTTTTAATGTGTTCCAAAGGGTCACCATTCCATCAAAGTTTCATTTCGAACACTATTGACCCCTTAACAGGCCTACCGGCCCCGTTTCGACATGTAGTCTCCCAAGAGCACCCCATTAACCCCTTTTGAGTTCTATTAGGAAAAAGTCATCCAAATTTGGTAAATAGGTCCTATGACATGTTCTAATGTGTTACAATGGGTCACTGTTCCATCGAAGTTGCATTTCAAACCCTATTGACCCCTTAATAGGCCTAACAACCCTATTTCGACATGTGGTCTCCCGAGAGCACCCCATGGACCCCTTACGAGATCTAGTAGGAAAAAGTCATCCAAATTTGGTACATAGGTCCTATGAAATATCCTAATGTGTTCCAAAGGGTCACTATTCCATCGAAGTTTCATTTGGATGACACCTTAATAGGCCTATCGACCCCAATTCGACATGTGGTCTCCCGAGAGCACCCCATGGACCCCTTTCGAGTTCCACTAGGGAAACATCATCCAAATTTGGTACGTAGGTCCTTTGACATGTCCTAATGCATTCCAATGGGTCATTTTTCCATCAAATTTGAATTTGGAACCCTAATGACCCCTTAACAGGCCTACCGACCCCGATTTGACATGAGGTCTCCCGAGAGCACCCCATGGACCCCTTTCGAGTTATACTAGGAAAAATTAGTCCAAATTTGGTACATAGGTCCTATGACATGTCGTAATGCATTCCAAATGGTCACCGTTTCATCAAAGTTGCATTTGGAACCCTAATGACCCTTTAATAGGCCTACCGACCCCATTTCGACATGTGGTCTCGAGAGAGCACCCCATAGACCACTTTCGAGTTATACTTAGAAAAAGCCATCCAAATTTGGTACATAGGTCCTCTAACATTTCCTAATGCATTCCAAAGGGTCACCATTCAATTAAAGTTGCATTTCAAACCCTAATGACCCCTTAATAGGCCTACCGACCCCGATTCAACATGAGGTCTTCCGAGAGCACCCCATGGACCCCTTTCAAGTTCTACTAGGGAAAAGTCATCCAAATTTTGTACATAGGTTGTATGATATGTCTTAATGTGTTCCAAAGGCTCACCATTCTATTGAAGTTGCATTTGGAACCCTAATGACCCCATAACAGGCCTACCGACCCTGATTCGACATGAGGTCTCTCGAGAGCACCCTGTGGACCCCTTTCGAGTTCTACTAGGAAAAAGTCATCCAAATTTGGTATGTAGGTCCTATGACATGTCCTAATAAATTCCAAAGGGTCACTGTTCCATTGAAGTTGCATTTCGAACCCTAATGACCTCTTAACAGGCCAATCCACCCCGATTCGACATGTGGTCTCTCGAGAGCACCCCATGGACCCCTTTTGAGTTCTACTAGGCAAAATTCATCCAAATTTGGTACGTAGTTCCTATGACATGTTCTAATGCATTCCAAAGGGTCACCATTCCATCAAAGTTACATTTGTAACCCTAATGACCCCTTAACAGGCCTACCGACCCTGATTCGACATGAGGTCTCCCGAGAGTAGCCCATGGACCCCTTTTGAGTTATTTTGAGAAAAATTCATATGAATCATGGAATTAGGTCCTCTTACATGTCTTAATGCATTCCAAAGGGTCACCGTTCTATCAAAGTTTTATTTCAAACCCTAATGCCCCCTTAACAGGACTACCAACCCCGATTCGACATGAGGTCTCCCAAGAGCACCCCATGGACCCCTTTCGAGTTCTAATAGGAAAAAGTCATCTAAATTTGGTACGTAGGTCCTATGACATGTCCTAATGCATTCCAAAGGGTCGCCATTCCATCAAAGTTTTATTTCGAACCCTAATGACCCCTTAATAAGCCTACCAACCCCATTTCAACATGTGGTCTCCCGAGAGCACACCATGGACCCCTTTTGAGTTTTACTAGGCAAAAGTCATCCAAATTTGGTACATAGGTCCTATGACATATCCTAATGTGTTCCAAAGGGTGACCGTTCCATCAAAGTTTCATTTGGAACCCTAATGACCTCTTAACATGCAGGTACCGACCCCAATTCGACATGTGGTCTCTCGAGAGCGCCCCATGGACCCCTTTCAAGTTCTACTAGGCAAAAGTTATCCAAATTTGGTACGTGGGTCATCTGATATGTCCTAATGCATTCCAAAGGATCACTATTCATCGAAAGTTTCATTTGGAACCCCGATGACCCCTTAAGTCACCTATCGACCCCAAATCGCACAATGGTCTCCCAAGAGCACCCCATGGACCCTTTTCGAGTTTGACTAATCAAAATTTATCTAAATTGTGGAGTTAGGTTCTCTAACATGTCCTAATGCGTTCCAAATAGTCACCGTGCATCAAAGGTTGTCTCACGAGCCCTAATGACCCCTTAAGATGCCTAGCGACACTGATTGGACATGTGGTCTCTTGAGAGCACCCCATGGACCCTTTTCAAGTTGGACTAGAAAAAAGTCCTTAAAATTTGGTACATTGGTACTCGAACATGCCCTATTGCCTTCCAAATGGTCACTGTACATTCGAAGTTGCCTCACAAACCCTAATTACCCCTTAAGACGTTTAGCGACCCCGATTCGACCTGTTGTCTCATGAGAGGATTTGTTATAACTTAAATTAAATATTAAAATAATATATAAAATATTTGAAAAAATACAATATTTAATAGACTAAATATATAATATATATATTATAAGATATATTAGATATTACATTTAATATATATTATCAAATATACAATATATTAATGTCCTATTCATTTTATATATTATATATATTAGACATTATATTATATTTTATTATATTATATACACAACAATATTTAATATATAATTTATAATATATACATACATATATTATGTAACATTTATATTATAATATAAAAATATTGCATTTAATATAAATCTGAACAGACTATATACTTAGGCCGTTTAAATTGATATTATCGAATATATAATATAAATAAATAATATATAATATATATACTATATAATATAAAATATAAAACCTAAATATAAAATATATAAATTATTCATTGTCAGGGTGAAAGAAAAAAACATTAAAATTAAAGGAAAATAAAAAAAGAGTGGGAGGGGGAAACTTTTCAAATTTGAAATTAAAGCAAAATCGGGTAATAGCTTTGGAGACCCAAAGCTCCATGGTCAATGCTGAAGGTGTGCAAAAAATGTGTTTTTTCTCTATTTTTCTTATGTCAACACTTCGACCATTAGGTTGACGACTTTTTTTCTACCCGATTTCGATAAAATGAAAAGGGTTTCTTCAAATGATTGTTAGCTTTCCATCGATATAAGTGCTGTCAGATTTTGAATTCGTTAAGTATTTATTAGTTATTTTCTAGTTCACTTACGTCTAAAGTCCTAATTGACATACTGATGGAAAAATAGCTATAACTTTCAAACCGTATAACATTTTTGAAATCTGAAAGATGCGTCACATTCTATGCTTCATCTAGTATAAGAAAAAATAAAAAAAAATTGAACTATGATAAGTTTTCAATGAGTTAAGGTGGTCAGACAAGAGAGTTTTTAAATTTTGAAAGCGCTGTAGCAAAAAAATCATAATTAATTATCTGTTTGGAATAAAAATACCAAAAAATATGCGTCACATCCGAGCATGAGTCAACTACTTATATATAGAATATTATAAAAAAATATTATCATTTTCTTTTGATTAGGGTGGTCAGACATACACGTACTTCTTATTTTTTTGCTGAAATGTTTGTAGTGCTGCATTGCAATCTATACTTTTTACCAATCATATTAATTTTTTTTCAGAAAAGGCTTAGTAGTTTAGAAACTACATTCAATTTCCTACAAATTATATTCTTACAAATTTTTGATATTAGGTTGATAACTAGTTCATTTTTTCACGCCAAGTTGACTAATCCTGATTGTCTAATTTTTCATTGCCACTTAAGGGCATAGTTTGGCCCCTCATGATCCTGCACATACCCGGGGACTCTCTAGGTTCCCTAATGCATGATAAGGTGTACTAGTACCCCTAGGGAGTCCCCAGAACCCCTTTTGACACATTAGAATTCTCAAGTGTGTCTTAAGTGGTATTAGGATCCCTTAAGACACACTTGAGCATTCTAATGTGTCAAAAGGGGTCATGGGGACTCCCTAGGGGTCCTAGTACGCCTTATCACATGTTAGGACCCTTGGAGAGTCTCCATGACCCCTTTTGACACATTGGTATGTTCAAGTGTGTCTTAAGGGGTATTAGAACCCCTTAAGACACACTTGAGCGTTCTAATGCGTCAAAAGGGTTCATGGGGACTCCCTGGATGTCCTAATGCATGATAAGGCGCATTAGGACACCTAGGGAGTCCCCATGATCCCTTTTGATGCATTAGAATGCTCGAGTGTGTCTTAAGGGGTCCTAATACCCCTTAAGACACACTTGAACATTCTAATGTGTCAAAAGGGGTCATGGGGACTACCTAGGGGTCCTAGTACGCCTTATCATGCATTAGAACACCTAGGGTGTTCCCATGATCCCTTTTGACACATTGGAACACTCAATTATGTCTTAAGGGGTCCTAAAACCCCTTAAGACACACTACAACATTGTAATGTGTCAAAAGGGTTCATGGGGACTCTCTATGGATTCTAACATGTGATAAGGTGTACTGGGACCCCTAGGGAGTCCCAATGACCCCTTTTGACACATTGGAATACTCAAGTGTGTCTTAAGGGGTCGTAGGACCCTTTAAGACACACTTGAGCATTCCAATGTGTCAAAAGGGGTCATGAGGACTCTCTAAGGGTCCTAACACATGATAAGGCATACTAGGACCCCTAGGGAGTCCCAATGACCCCTTTTGACACATTGGAATGCTCAAGTGTGTCTTAAGGGGTCGTAGGACTCTTTAAGACACACTTGAGCATTCCAATGTGTCAAAAGGGGTCATGAGGACTCTCTAGGGGTCCTAACACATGATAAGTCATACTAAGACCCCTAGGGAGTCCCAATGACCCCTTTTGACACATTGGAATGCTCAAGTGTGTCTTAAGGGGTTGTAGGACCCCTTAAAACACACTTGAGTGTTCCAATGTGTCATAAGGGGTCATGGGGACTCCTTATGGATCTTAACACGTGATAAGGCATACTAGGACCCCTAGGGAGTCCCCATGACCCCTTTTGACACATTGGAATGCTCAAGTGTGTCTTAAGGGGTCGTAGGACCCCTTAAGACACTCTTGAGCATTCCAATGTGTCAAAAGGGGTCATGGGGACTCCCTATGGGTCCTAACATGTGATAAGACATAATAGAACCCCTAGGGAGTCCCAATGACCCCTTTTGACACATTGGAATGTTCAAGTGTGTTTGAAGGGGTCCTAAGACCTCTTAAGACACATTTGAGAGTTCCAATGTGTCATAAGGGGTCATGGGGACTCCCTAGGGGTCCTAACGTGTGATATCTCAATCCCAATCCCTAGGGGTAATAATGTGCCCGCAATCCCTGCCGTATTTCAGAGTACTGATGAGAAGCAATGACGAAAGTCTGAGATAGAGGTGGTGTCGGCATTGAAGCGGTAAGACATTCTTCATAATATCACGGGGGGGGGGGGGCACCATTGAAACGGCAAGGCTTTCCTCATAATGTCGTGTCGCCACTAATCTCTTCTTTAAATTGATTAATGCGGTTAGTTCTACAGCATGTGCATCATTTCTAGTACAACTTCTCATTTTACCAAACCATTCCCCGCTCTCCATAATCTTCGACCGGTTCAAAGATCCATCCGGTTGTTCTTGTTTAACCTCCCAATGACTCTGTTCAGCTACCGGATTATCAATAGGCATGGTACAATTATCTGGCATGACTAGAATCTATTTCGAGAACCTTTACAATTTAGCATTTCGGTTGAAAAAGCAGGGAAAGATACCATTTCATAGCCACAAGTGGTGGAAACAGAGTGATTCTCTTGCCCTCTGCTTCTATAATCCACCTCCAGTGAACTATTCTTCAAAGCCTCCATTTCTGCGTAGCTAGGGTTTTTGGCACCTGTAAAAGGCACTACTATGCCAGTGTAGGGACTCATGCTCGTGCTCTGAATCATATTAAATAATATTTAAAATGTAAAATGTATATTATATATAATATATAATCTAATATATAGTTTTTAATATTAATATATATTAAATAATATTAAATATAACATTTAATAGATAATTCATATTATATAATATTTAATATATAACTAATATATAATAATTAATATATAATTGATATTATATAATATTTAATATATAACTAATAACTATCAAATATATATCAAATATATAACTATAATTGATAAAGTGGAACCAATTTTTGAAATTAGAAATTAGAGAAAGTGGAGGCAAAGCAAAAATTTGAAATTCTGCCGCCAGATTCGAGTACCCGAAAATATCGGGTACCCGATTAGGCTCGGTATTGGTTTGTGCACCAAACCTACCTGGTCAACTCTTCAAGTGTCACAAAAACGTGTTTTTCTTCTATTTCTTTCAGTTCCAGACTTCGACCATGTAGTTGACGACTTTTTTTCACCCGAATTTGATAAAATGAAAAGGGTATCTTAAGGAGATTATTAGCTTTCTATCGATATAATTACTTTCAAATTTTGAATTCGTTAAGTAATTATTAGTTATTTTCTAATTGAGCTACCTCTAAAGTGTTGATTTAGATACTGATTGAAAAATGACTATATCTTTCAAATGATATAACATTTTTGAAATCCGAAAGATGCGTCACATTCTATGCTTCATCTAGTATAAGAAAAAATTAAAACAAATTGAATTATGATAAGTTTTCAATGAGTTAAGGTGGTCAGACACGAGAGTTTTTAAATTCTAAAAGCGCTATAGCAAAAAAATCATAATTAATTATCTGTTTGGAATAAAAATACCAAAAAATATGCGTCACATCCGGGCATGAGTCAACTACTTATATATAGAATATTATAAAAAAATATTATCATTTGCTTTTGATTAGGGTGGTCAGACATACACGTACTTCTTATTTTTTTGCTGAAATGTTTGTAGTGCTGCATTGCAATCTATACTTTTTACCAATCATATTAATTTTTTTTCAGAAAAGGCTTAGTAGTTTAGAAACTACATTCAATTTCCTACAAATTATATTCTTACAACTTTTTGATATTAGGTTGATAACTAGTTCATTTTTTCACGCCAAGTTGACTAATCCTGATTGTCTGATTTTTCATTGCCACTTAAGGGCATAGTTTGGCCCCTCATGATCCTGCACATACCCTATATATACATGCATATATATGTAAATATATATGTATGTATATATATGCATGTATATATGTATGTATATATATGCATGTATATATGTATATATAAATGTATTCATATACATTTACATATACGTATCCATATATACATATGTGTATACATATACATGTACGTATACATCTACATATATGTATATATACATATATATTATAGATGTATACATATGTGTGTCTATGTATGTGTGTATACAAAAATGCATGTATGCATACATACATACATACATACATATGTGTGTATGTGTATACATAATTATATATTGTACACACTAAAATGGTGCACTTCTATGAACCATTACATGCAAGGTTGCTCAAGAATGAGGCCTCACAAAGCGGCTCATAGCTCTCTATGCATGGAGTTGCAAGGGACTATGATAAATTTGCTCTCAGCTAGAGCTACAAGCTTGTGACCTTGCTAGTCAACCATACAATGAGAGATTCAAGTGAGGACAAGGGCACGAGTGCCAATATCCTCAAGAATCACTATGCAATGCAATGCAAGCTATATGATGATGCAATCTAAACTATGAAAGGAAAGTACAAACTATGCTATGAAAGGAAAGAACAAGTATTACCAAGCCTTCCTATTTAGACTATGTGGGCTTATTCTATTGCATAAAAGGAAATCTATACTAAGAATGCCATTATCATGCAACTAAGAAAGCAAATATGCAACTAAATGATGCAATGAAGCAAGTCTTCAATGTCTTCAAACTCCAAATGCACCTAAAACCTGCAGCATAACATTAGCATAAAAACAAGTGGATATGCAAATGGAGGAGAGAGCTCTCCTTTTATAAGAAATGAGGTGAAATGGACCATGGAGATTAAGAGGCAAAAAGTCTTAATCAGCGGTGGAGCTTGAAAGAGGAGCAATCCATGTGCACACATATCCTCCAATAGGAAAATAAGAGTTGACTTTATGTCCATATGAGACAAAAAGTGCTTTTCTCCTTTTTATAAAATATGAATAATGCTTTATTTGTGCAACTTAGGATAAGAGGAAAAGTGGGGGCTTTTTATTTATTAAAAGGGGAGGAAATATTCCTTTTAAATAAATAAAGACTTAGGATAAATGGTTAGCCCATAGGATAAAAATCTAATATATGATCGAAATTAAGATTTGATCAAGACATTGATATTGTTGAAAATATTGATTATTGATAAAATTGATTCAGGACTGATAAATCAAATAAATGGGGCCCAAAGTCTAGGCGACCATTTTAGGGTGCATACATATATATCATATATAGATACATATATACAAACACATAAATACATATATAATATGTGCACATGCACATGCACCTGCACATGCACATGCACATGCACGTACACATACACATACACATGCACATGCACATGCACATGCACATGCACATGCACATCAAATGTCTCTATTCTATAGACAAGTACACACCTATTGTCATTGGCATATGTTGGATCTTAACCAATTATGTAGAACAAGATGGATTGTCATGAAGAATATAATATACTGGAAGGTAGAGATAATTAGCCTGCACAACTACTTATGGAGCCCCTTGTTTCCTCTTGGTGTCCCCTCGAATTATCCCTTTGAATGGTTTTTTCTCAATAATATATTTATGTTTTTGCAGAATGATGAGAATGAATGTCAAAATGTTATGATATGCTCTTAATAATATTTTTTCCATGGCCATGTCAAATCCTGTTTTAATTTGGCATCCTCTATTTTTTATATTACCTTTGAACTCAAGATTTTCTCTCCTTTTTGAGCACATGCATGGCATTTGGCTAGGTGGACTCCTCTAAATTAAGGGAGTTGCAGTGTTTTTCCTCTAATATTTTTAAAACTACCAATTGGATGATGCATGTACAACCTCCTTTCCAACTCACATTATGAGTTTGACATAAATACATTCTTTCATATATACACACAATATTATAGTATGTGCATGAGAGAGGTAAAATATTAGCATATCAAAAAGGAAATACAATCTTTTAATTTACTAATTAAGTCAATTTTCATAACTAATAAATCTCAAACTAAAAACATATCCATTAAGCTATTTTTGTTTTTCAATTTAATCAATCATGATGCATAGTCATCAATTAGCTAATCATAAGACACAATGCAAAATCATATTTATGATAGGAAATAATCTATATGCAACATGAAAACATCTATGCATGTGTGTTGTGTGCATGATTTTTGTCATGCATACGGTTACCAAACAACTAGATTATCTCTACCTCAACCACATTCTTGCCTTCAATCTTGTTCACTGCACTCATTTACACTTAAGCTTTGGTCTATACATTAGTACAATAATCCATTTCCATTATTAGAAACTATTACAACAAAAATACTTCATCATCATCATCATCTAAATCTCAATTTCATGCATTTTTAGTAATCACTCATAATTATCATTCACAAACACACACTCATATTTGTAAATGAATAAAAAAACATAAGGTAATAATTCCAATGGTCTCATCTAGTTTTATTATAAATTGTAAGGTTTATGAAAGTGAAAATCAAGATGTGATATACAAACAACTTTATGTTGCCATCCATTAAAGTAGACAAACAATTTTCTTTACGAGATCAAATCTTAAGTGTAAATATTATATGTTTATTATTTGTAGCATTTATTGATGTAGAATATATATTATGTATTAAAGCTCCAACCATTGACATAAATTTTTGGCTGATAATAAATGCACATCAAACTTATTTAAAAACCAAGAAATAATTATGAAAAATGTTTGATAATGAGTGCATGAAATGATCAATTTAAGATGGGATCAATTATATGAAAATGAGTACAAGTAAGAGGGTGACAAATCATGGAATAAAACCAAATTTGTACATGAGAGTATCATTTTTGACATGTAATTATATTAATACATTCCATCAAAATGAGACTAAAATCAAATATTGGAATGAGTATGTAAATATCACCATTACTATTATGCCAAGGTTGCACTACTTGACTCAACATGTCCCTACTAAAAGATACAAAGCTAGTTGTAATTTTTTTTAGAAGAATGAGATTTAAAATGACTTAAATGTATTGCATATATAGTATCTGAGTGAAATAATTTTATTTATCCAATCTATTAGATTCTATAAAATGGCTTGCCCAAATTATTAGAATTAGTTATCCAAATAGAGTTTTTCCTTCATCTATATTTATGAGAGATGTAGACTTGAATTAATAATAAAATCAACTGTCCAATATTTTGTGTTCAAGTGTAGAGATACAATTTATTATATAAGTTAGTTTATTTATCACTAGAGTTTAATTAAATATAAGCCTATTCGATGTAATTTAATTTTATGTCAAGAAAGAGATTCAAACTTCAATCTCACCAAGGTAGGGCCCACCTAAATGAACTTCAAAATAAGATTATCATTAATTCTTCTTTGTAATTATTTTTATTTATCAATTTTAGGCATGCATGTGTAATATAACACATTCGAGTTCATTTCAATTATTTGTGTACCTTTTAATTTCATTGAGTGATATAAGCTTCAATCTAGGTATAGATTTCCAATTCCATCATCTATTTTCTAGTGAGTGTATTTTTTTTCTATTGTATTTTCTTAAGCACAATATCAAGCACTGTAATCTTCAAAATTAACTATTCTTGGAAAAATAATATCATTTTCTTACCAAATCTATCCTCTAGGTTGACAATTAAATGGAATTACATAATAAATAAATCAAAATCCTACCTCTAGGTTTGTTTCTACAATTTGAAGTCTAGCATTTTTATACCTCGAGTCATTTACTTACAATTTTCTTTCCTCTTTATTGTGAATGCATGATAATTTTATTTGCAATGACCTTCTCTGCACTCTAGTTTCATGGTTAAACTATGCTTATTTATATCTAATACCTAACCTATTTATTTGGTTTTTTTGGATACGTTGTAACATTGATTACAAATGAACTTAAAATAGCTCTTTAGTATTACAAAGTGTGAATAAAAATAAAATAATATCACTATAAATTTGATCTTAGATGTTACAATGTCAAATTAAAAAATATGAGATGGTATGGTGGTGAACCAAATTCAAAACAAGCATAGTTTATTATCAGATATGGGCACACTTTATTCTTTTTCACCTACATTTTACTCGAAATTCTTCCACAATATATTACATTATCAAGTAGCAAGTATATTTTTTTCCATTCAACCACATCACTTCAATATAAATGCTAAGAACAATATTATGATACATGCCTTTCACATATTCACCCCATATTCCATCCATCACTTATATACATTAGCTTATCTTTTCATATTGTATATAGGTAGAATAATATTGTTTTATAAGTAAATAACCTTCCTATTTAGATTATTGTATTGACTAATTACCCCAAGTCCTTTTAATATTTTCCACAACTTGATAGAGTACAATATTTATAGAACTTGTACTAGGATTAGAAAGAGATAAAGAAACTCTCTATTTTTAACATTTTAATAACAATCCTTCTCCAATTTTTTCTTAAAAATGGAACATAAATCAAGAGAGTTGAAAACATTATATTTTTCTAGTGTGCATCAAACATTTCAATTTAGATATAAAGAAGTCAAAGTTCATATGAGTTACAAATCATATAAGTCTAATACATTAAATAGATTAATTAGCTAGTGAGAGACAAGTAGGCATGTTCATAATTATAGTAGAGAATTCAAAGTACTATAAAATGATAGAAACCTCCAAGTAAAATCTTCATGAACTAATCACAAGGGAATAAACTAAAAACACACACACACACATTAAATAATTTGAATAAACACAGTCATACTAACATTGATAGCTTGAGGAAAAATAGGTCTCGTCATAGTACCTAGATTAATATTAACCACTTCCAAACTAGTCTGCTTGGAAAAAGCCCAAACTTTTTGTTCAACAAGTATTTTGTACCTAGATTAATGTTAACCACTTCCAAACCAATGTCCTTGGAAGAAAACTCAAACTTTTTGTTCAACAAGTTTTTTTGATCCAAGATACCGAATATACAACCTAGTCATTTTTGTCAATCACTAGGCCTAACTACTAAACACTCAAAAAAATCACTACAAAAATAATAAGGGTTATTCATCACTCTATTTTTCATAGCTATCAAGATCAATCCAATAATCCACAGGAACATTAGCAATATAATTTAGACTAGGGGTGATTGTAGAGAGTGCTAAGGTTAACAATACTTATTTCAATTTTACTTTTTGGACAACTTGCAAGATAGTCACAATACCTTGAATAGAAGATCTAAGAGGTTAATTTGCAAGGATAAAAACATTATCATTCATGTATCACCAATACTAAAACTTGTACTCAAAATAGAAACATTCTCATCCATGCATCACCAATACTAGAACTTGTAGTAAAAAAATTGATCTCCAAACATAAGATCAATCCTAAATACAAAAATATTAAATTAGTTGAATCATGCAACAACAAGCTTAAAAGTAAAAACTCACTTAAATAGGTCCTCGATCTCATCCTTATTGCAAGAATATACTAAAAAAATACCCACACACCAACTACTAGAAACCTTAATAGAATCATAATCTAGCATATCAACTTGAAATAATTTTAGCCTCTCCTTAATGTCTTCCATGGATTCCAGTGCTTAGTCTCTTTATCATGTCCTTAACATGTTTCATTAATAATCTCAATAAATGCTACAACTCAATGCTCCAACTCAAGAGACAAATTTTATTTTTTCTAAAAATAAATCTAAGAGTTTTGATCTCACATATAATAAATATCCCCAAATCCTAAACAATTGCATGTCTTTAAATGTAACCTCTTCATAAAAGAAAACAAACCATCCATGATCCAATGAATCCATTCACTCTAATAATACATATAATCTTTGTGTATCTATTTTTTTGGAGGGTTTTATACAAACCAATTGACATGGAGCAACTTGATATATGAGTGGAAGTCATAGGATTTAATGCCCCTGCTAGGGAACCCAAGAGGACAACACAATCCAGTAAGAAAAGGAAAAATACTTTTTTTTGAAAGAAATATTACAACTAACACTACAAAAATAGTTGCATAATACATTAACTTAACCAAGATACATATCATTAAATGCAACATGTGAGCTAAATCATTAAACAAAAAACTAGGTCCTCTTAGGTTCCCTAATGTCACTACAAGAAACATATAACATACATGACTAAGTTAATTAAGATACTCATGAGTCTAAGAACAAAAATACGTTATGCAATAATTCATTTAGATCTTACAACCAAGAATAACATATAGTCATATGGTAATATTTTAAGGTTAAAATCATCATATACACACTTCTACATTACATATAATCATTGATACATGTTTACATTATCAATTTAAAATCATCTCCTCAAGGAGAGTACAATATTACATCAATACATTAGAACAAATATACATATCATGATATAATGAATAAAGATAATCATATGACTGCATGAAATAGGAAACTACAAAGAAGATGAAAGTCCACCTAGAAATCCCTCAAACAAACTCTGAAAACTCAATGGAAAAATATTTTCCACCTAACCACATGGAACCCTAAGACCCACCCCTCTGAGCTAGGAGATAGACACAAGGCCCCACACCACAAAACAATCACAAGAAATGTGACAAGAAAATGTATCAAAAACCAAGGGAAACATAAAAGTACACTAAGGATATCATAAGAATATCATAGGGGATACCAGAGATGATCACAAGGTTAACTAGAGGGAATCCTAAGATACATGTAGGAGAGTGTCATCACATAGCTCCCAACTATCTTGGGTTATCCTTGTAGTCTCTCTCTAGACTATGACCCCTAGGTGAGAATTCATATGGAACTAACAAATTGTAATGAGGACAAGGGAGCCAATTTTCCAACTCTACACCACATAGGTAGCTAAGCCATCTCTAACCCATTCTTAGTTTTTATGAGAACTCAAGACCATGGGGGAGGTATCAAAATTATCTCGTTTAAAGTTTTGTCCCATTTCAATTAATTTAATTAAGTTATCACTAGATTATCTACCCACAATGGGTTATCCTAGTAGCTACTTATGGCCTTAGCCCCCATTGTAAGCCACTCCTCTAACCATGTTCCTATAAAACCCTCCTAACAACACTAAGATTCAAAGGAGTATAAATACTCAGAATTCATCAATAGGATCCACTTTTTTCCACTAAATCTAAAAGAAACATAATCACATCACATGCATAATAAGGTGGTGATTACACATAATCTAATCGGATCTGAGGCATAGCCAATAATGCCAAAACCAAAAGAATGCATCCTTGCAAGAACATAAGAATCCATAATGCCAAGAAAGACAAGAACATAACTGATCAGCATTGGTTCTCAAACACATTGTTGGCAATAACCAAAAGAAAACATCATCCCAAAATAAGAATCCATGACATAAAGATCCCTTGCCTTTGGTAGACAGATTTGAAACCCGAAGCACCTCGATTTTAAAACTTTAAGCACATACACTTAATTTAACTTTAAAAGAAGAGTGACCATAAGATAGATAATTCAAATAAGGATAGTAATGTTGCAATCAAATAGACAAAGACAATATTAAACCGATTATCATCTTTTGAAAATTGAATATTAAAAAATTACATCCTAATAAAAATCCTTTGTAAAACATAATAACTATAATGTAAATGGTTACATTCCTAAAAATATTTCCTAACTTACTTATTTTGAATTACTTAAGTACCAAAATAATCTTAACATTAATTAAAAATATTAATCTCATGATTTAAAATAAGCAAACTTAGAGGCTAGAATTGGATCAAATCCCACTATGTTGGGATCCAAAGGATGAATAGATCTATAACAATATGTGTAATATTTATTTAATATCAATTTATTTTAAATCCAAAATCATTTGTCTTGAACAAAGTATAATATATATTTTGGTATATTCCAAGTTCAATAAGAGCCAAATAATAAACCATCTTGATAAAAATATCTCAAACTTGAATATGCGTGATGTTTCATTAAAGTGAAATCATCAATTAAATTTAATGTATTATGTAGATGTATTCAAACTTTAGGTAGATGAATAGATAAGCGGTATTTCCATGGGTTATGTGTGGATAAAGAACTTGACCTTGAGTGAAAGGACATAAAATCATTATCATTATTTGCACGATAATATACAAAGAAAGTAATTTGTGATATTCCTTAGCTGGCCAGCTACGAGACATGAAATATTACTCATAGGGTTAAATATAGATATTGATTTACAAGCTTATAGGAAACATGAGCAATAATTTGGTTCCAATGTGATCAATCATTGCCTAGTTTTGCGTAGGGATTAGGTAGGACGCTTCAACTTGACAACAAAGACACTAATGTATGTGATACCAATGTCACTAAAACAACTTCCATTTAAAAACAAGGATCCAAACAATTAAAGAAAGATCTAAACATTAATTTAAGACATGGTTCAATACAATTCATTCTATATATATATAAGTATGTTATATAAATGAAAATATATCTTTACAAATCTCTAACCATTGCATAGGTGCAAATACATTATAACTTGAAATCATTATAAATATGAATGAACAACAACAACAATAATCACTCCTTTTCAAAGATATAAAATTTAATTATCTGTGTGCTCGAATGCTAAAATGTAAATGTACCCGTCAACTCGCGGATCTAGGAGATCTCAAGAGAAATATGTTCCTTAACTTGATGCATGCTCATGATTTGAGCATCCTCCACTGCCTCAAATAAAGCAGTGCTCAAGGAGAAGAAGATAGAAGAAGAAGATGGAAAGATGTGAGCGATAAGAAGATGGAGAGAAGGGAGAGAGATAGACAACAAATGAGACTATTTTTCCTTCTAGTGATTTTTTGAATTTCCTTCTCTAGATCAAATAACCAATTTGTCATGCCTAGTCTATATCATAAGTAAGTAACAAATGTGATCATAAGTGCAGTGCCAGAATGGCTGTCTTCGCTTCTCGTTTCTTCTACAGCTAATGAGTTGTGATATTCCAATCAAATCAAATCTCTATTTTCCTATAAAAATCTTATCTCCAGTTCAAGAATTGAATATTGTTAGATTACTCTGGCACGTTATAAATGGATTGAAGCCATGTTCATTCATTTTTACGGCGTAGGCGTTTCTCTATAAAAGGATTCAAGCAAAAAATTGCATTTTACAGTTGTATATTCTATAAACATTCTATAGACGGAATGACTACCATTGAAATCATCTGAAACATCAATTTTAATATTTTGTCTGGCTGGAAATAGGTGTCTGGTTGATGATGCTATCAGCGTATCCGTTGATAGTTGGAGAGAACAAACAGCCGTTAATCTTGCGAGTAATCTTCCATCTTGGCTATGGGAATTTTCGCGAACTGAAGAGTTTAAACCTTTCAAACAATCATCTGGAGGGCCCTCTAACTGTTACTATTGCCTCAAATTCAAATCAGCTGCAGTGTTGGATTTGTCTGTACATGAATTGAATGGCCCTTTATTGCCATCTCATTCATGGTATTGCCGGAGTCCATTAGACTGGTCTTTCAGAGTCCTGTATTATGAATTCAGTGCTGCTTTGTAATGGACTTTCACAGGTCTTTTCACTGAGCAGTGAATTACAGAAATTTCTAGTAAGAAATCGAGATATTTTCATAGACATGATATTTCCACTGTTTATTAAAAAGTGATTTAGAAAGATTTCTAGAATTGAAAAGTTTGTTCCAGGATTTGATATTTCTATAGTTATTATATGGTGTGAATTAGAAAGACTTATGTGGTAGGAAATTGAGAAATTTGTTGACAGACATGATATTTTCAGTCCACTAAACTGAACAGTAAATTAGAAAAACTTCTGGAAGACGACTGAAACTTATTCACAGTTTTCCACCAGAAGCTTTCTAATGCGAGACGTCACGCGTTTTACCCAGTTAAGTACAGGTGTAAAGCACTGAGGAAGCTTCAGTGCGACAGGCGGGCTGTATGTGTGAGCTGTCCAAAACCTTTTAGAAAGTTTGACTAGGGATTTGGATCATCATTGTCACAGCTTTTCTAGTATTTTTACAAACTAGGTGAAAAAAAAGGCAAAAATGACTATTATGTTATTATTAATGAGATATATGCAAGCTGTTGGGAGGTGTCATTGCTGGAACTTTCCAATTTTTTAATCACACTTAAAATAGTCGGTGATTTTTTTGCAATTCTGGAATTGTGGAAATCGAACATCACTTTATTTTAGAATGTGATGCATATAAGGACAACATGAACACATTTGTAAGTTTTTTATCTGATAACTCTTGGCATAATCTATTCAGCGAGGACTGCATTGAGAAGTTAGGAGTGGTCATCGTCAACTTGCACAAGAAAAGAACCGAGTTACTAAAGTTGGCTTAACTTTGGCGGGCTGTCCCATAGGCTATGTTAGCCTCGCGGACATTATTCTATTCTATTCTATTCTTTCTTAATTAAAGACGACCACTCTTCCCGTGTAGGCATTATGAATACAAGGTAGACAAAACACAACTTTTCAAACTGTCCATGTGTGGCTATCAGGGAAAGCGAGAAGTGTCATCGCATGTTTTTTCTCACATGCCTAAAATTGAATTTGTTGGAAAAGACCAGGAAATCTAATAGGAAGAAATTAAGCAATTGACATCTAATCTATAACTTAGTAGATACTTCCTTTTTAATTAAGGCATTATAACATACATTATCATCAATTTTATAAAATTCTCCAAACATAACATTTGTGGTCAAACTATGAATTTAGGTTGTATTTGTCACACTTTGAATCAAGCATCACATCTCATTTTCAATTGGGGAAATAATTATATTTTTATAAACTATCAATTTGTAGACAACATTTTGAAATGCTGACCATTTTCCTACCTCCAAATTTTAAAGATCTATGATCCAATATGCTTGTCTTCCCATAGTTACAAGTGTCACTGTAGAAAATTAGTACAGATTTGTAAGTGATTTATGAGATTTTTATTATTTCTCACATTATCATTACAGATAATTGAAAACAAAAAATCTACAAAAAGAAAATGGAAAAAAATTCAATGACCCACTAGTAAATTTTAGCTTGTTTTTTGACGATGTTTAGTCAATTATTAGATGACTATTAGTCGACTAATCGACCATAACCGTCGTCAGATTATTTTTTGTCGAAAATACCACACTTGAAATCTCTGTCGCAATTGCAATGTGCCCAGTGGTTGAACTATCGACAGAAACGACGTTGAAATCATTGCTTCAACCTAGAAGAATTGCCGGTTATAGCCTTATCACTGCGACCAATGTACGTCGAAATTGTGATGTAAAATTGTTGCAATAAATGTCGAATGTATAGCTTTCTTGTCGATATTTCTATTCTTTGTTGGTCGAAATATCGACATACAATTTAATTTTTATTCTTTTTAAATATATATATATTATCAAATTAAGCACACCAATATTATGTCGCTGTTGTTTACTGTTTAGAAACAGTCAAACATTTTCTATCTTATTTCACACAAACAAGCTGGTTTTAGACTGAAACACTCCATCATAGATCATAGAGCGACTCTTAGATACTTAGTTGATAAAATATGGGACACTCCGAGTGACGAGGCTTTTTGCTGCTTTATTGACTTCAAAAAAGCCTTTGATTTAATTTGTCTGTGGACTGAGACCTTAAATTATTGAGCTTCTCTTTGTTTCGAGAAGAGTATAACATTCTCTATCTAATAGGGCCAACCGCGTGAAGGTGGAAGCTCATTTGGCCCCTCCTAGGAGCCTCCTATGACCCTTTACGACATTTTAAGACCTCTAAGATGTATTCTTAGGGATCGTAAATGGTTGTAAAGGGTTATAAGGGGTCCTGGGACACAACAGCTGAGAAACATAATTGTAGGCATCATGGTCATAATTTTTTGGAGACAATGTAATTGTATACCCAGACGATGCAGAGCAACTCCTACACCTTCGATTCCAAGTTGACTACATTTGTTGCTCATGAATACAAGGTCCTCCAACAAATGTATTCAACTTGGAATCAGAGGTGCATAAGTTTCTTTGCATCGCTTGGGTACACAACTCAATTACGTTGTCTCCAAAAAATTATGACCATGATGCTTAAAATTATGTTTCTCAGCTATTGTGAAATCTACATTTATGTTTCTCAGTTGTCATGTTTATGTGCATGTTTTTTTATGTGTTTTGGATAGTAAGTCTAATTTAATTTGTCCGTGGACTAAGACTTTAAATTATTGAGCTTCTCTTTGTTTCGGGAAGAGTATAACATTCTCTACTTAACAAGGCCAACCACGTGAAGGTGGAAGCTCATCTGGCCCCTCCTAGGAGCCTCTTATGACCCTTTACGACATTTTAAGACCTCTAAGATGTATTCTTAGAGATCGTAAACGGTTGTAAAGGGTCATATGGGGTCTTGGGACACAACAATTGAGAAACATAATTGTAGGCATCATGGTCACATCTTTTTGGAGACAATGTAATTGAGTTGTATACCCAAGCGATGGAGTGCAACTTCTGCACCTCTGATTCCAAATTGATCCACTACGGGATTCAAAGACCATTGATATTAAAATTTTTGCAGTTGCCTCATCTATGGTCTTTGTATCTTGTAGTGTCAACTTGGAATTGGAGGTGCAAAAGTTGCACTCCATCGCTTGGGTATACAACTCAATTACATTGTCTCCAAAAAATTGTGACCGTGATGCCTACAATTATGTTTATCAGCTGTTGTGAAATCTACATTTATGTTTCTCAGCTGTCGTGTTTATACCTTCTCTCATTTGTTGGTGTAATTCCTCTTTGAGTATCTCCATTCTCCTTTGCATCCAAAATGAACTCATTCCAATCCCTCACTGGAATAAAGGGAGACTTCATACCACATTGCGCTCAAACTTCAACGAGACTTCATACCACATAGCATTCGTAGATTATGTTCAATGCGTTATTTATGCTTGTATTGGTGGGAAAACTCTTGAAAACATGCAAAAAAACATGCAAAAGAGATTGCATTCAACCATGCTGTTTACACAACACATGTAGTTTACCTCCAGCATAAATCAGTGTTGCGTACAAATCTGTGGACGCTACGTGGTATGAAGCCTCACTCAAGCTTGAAAATGATAGTTTATCCATAGTCAAGGTCAAGGAACAAATGGAATAACCAAGAAAACACTATATGTTAAATCATGTGATTGATAGCAGATTGGGGCTCACTTGAGCCATAAACATGAAGAATTATTCTAAAAAAAGATGTAAACCATATATATGCGCACTTGAGGCAAAGAGAAGTTATGTCATATCAATATTAAAATATTAGTTACAATATGAATATACTAAACTAACTAATTCCCGAGTTCATCTCTGCATATGGTCGCAACAAAGATATGCGGTTACAATACAGAGAAGGCATCGTAAAAAATATAATTTCAGAATTTTCCCTAGCCTGACACGTTTTGCACTCAAATCCTTCATCACGGATAAGTGGAGATGGGCGGATAGATGCATATGAGTTGTCATCAACCCAACTAAAGTGTCTGTAGCCATTATTTCCCTGTGATACCCAGTCTACATTAGTTCTTATATTATAATGAATAGTATTTACATTAGAAACTTTAAATATATACACATTAGCAACCTTTTTTTCTATTTGGGCAGCACCAAAATTGTCATCTAGGGTTGTTCGGTGTCCGTGAAGTCTTCAACACACACTGCCACCACCACATTGACAGTTTGACACATTGACAACAGTCATCAAACCTATATCATAATGCACCGCACCATCATTACTACATTTATTATTTTTATATGAAATACACCAAGGAGTACCATCAGAAATATTAACCATTTACAATAATGAAAAATAAATCTAAAACAAATAGCTCATTTTTTAATTAGAATGTTTAGTTTCTGTGTATATGAAAAATGAAAGAAATATGAAGCTGAAATAAAATAGTGAACAAAATAGTATTCCACAGAGTGAATGAAATATACCATCAAAATAAGGTGACAAAATCCTATCACGAAGCACAGACATAGGAAATAAAAAAGGGACAAAAGACAAGAAATAAGAAAAATCATTACGACTATAGAAAAATCATTTATACTATAATAAAAAAAAGAAACACTCTTTGTCAACAATTTTCAAAATCATTAGGACTATAGAAAAATCATTAGGAGACTTATATCTCCCCTGAGTCTTGGATTTCCTTGTCTTTTCCTTCTAAATGATTTTTTTCTTG